>CM045552.1:7930766-7959555 GCA_024721245.1 Mitragyna speciosa
TTAGTAAATAAAAGGAGTCAAGTGGGCCTAGATCAGAGGATCAATAATAATGTAGAAATTCACTGTATTGAAATTTTATTAATCTTTTCAGTTACTCAATGAATGTTTTCCAGTTGTAACTTGTGTCTTCGGTTTTAGAATCAAAGCAGGCCTCCTGGAAGCAAGCCATTGCCTAAAGGTATTGTTGCCAAGACTTCCAACCTAGAAAGACGGCCATTATGGGGTTTGCCGAAGGTATTTTCTTTGGAACAATATACAATAAGAAAGGAAGCACATTTTCCTTTTCTTCTCCGTCACGCTAAAATTCAGAGTCCTTTTTGTTCTTTGGATTCTAAACACGGTCTAATAAACTGCTGTTTTTGTACTGATTATCTGAAAATATCGATAACAAAGAAAGTCAGCTATGAGGAAAGAAGGGATTGAGCTAACATAAAGTCATTGCATCTCTCTCTCTCTCTCTCTCTCTCTCTCTCTCTCTCTCTCTCTCTCTCTCTCTCTCTCTCTCTGTGTTGTTTGTGATATTCCATGGTTGAAGCTAAAAAAAACAGTGTAAACTGAGATGAATGGTGTCAACACAGAACTAACCTACATCTCTGTCGTAAGTGCCAGACTGAAGTTAACTAGGACATGTTTGATGTGAAAATAGTCACGGGGTTGGTACAGAATCCAATATAAAATAGATTTCCGGAAGTCTTCTGTATTTACATTTGATAGTAGGGAAAAATACTTGTAGATTAAAATGTCTAATTCTACAAAATCCTGGAAGGGGCCAAGCTAACCTGTAGTCATGATTAATCTTGGGTAACTCTATGGTTGATGTGTTGGTTTTTGCAAGATCAAATGTCAATTTGGAACGTCAGTTTTGCTGATGGATAGCACTAATTATGCTGGATAAAATTACAAAACTTGGCTGCATCTGTTTTATGAATTACTGCAATGCTTGCTGTGCTGTGATCAATATAATTAAGCACAAGTAGTTCCTAGTGATGAAAGCTATGCTCATGACAGTTTCTAACTTTAGGTTTTTTAAATAAAATGCCAATTACAATATAATAGTAACTACTATGTAATGTGATTAGACTTTTTAGTACTATGGTATTATTACTGCTAAAACTTGAAGTGTTTGGTTTTGGAAAGCCACACATGCCAAAATCTTTAGATTTTGCCAGGATGTGCTCTTGCCTCCCTTTTGTTGTGTCTGGCTTTGATGCAAGACATGTCTCTGCATTTTTTGAGATCACTAAGTGCTAAACCAGAAAACTCTATTCCGCTATTTAGCATTTTCTTCTTTTATCTGAGCTATCACGGTAGTTCATGATAATCAGGTAGTTTAACTCAAGATTCTTCCAGAAGTTTACTTCTCCTTCGTTTACATGTTTAATCCATTTAAATTTTTACACACACACACACACACACATGTATGTTTATGTATGTTTGAAACAAAACCTTGAAAATATTGGACTCCGTGTTTCTCTAACAGAAATTGAACTCTTCAAGAAGCTTGTTCTCTGCCGCTGTTGGACTAAAACAAAAGGAAACAGTAGATAAAATGGTCAGAAAGGTAAAAAACTTCTATGCTTTATGGCATGTACTACATTTAAATTCCAACACTAATGATTTATTTGATTACACTTGCAGTTTCTATCAACCAATTTTGTTGTCATGCTTTTCCATTATGATGGTATTGTTGATGAATGGAAGGATTTAGAATGGAGCAATAGTGTGATACACATATCTGCTATGAATCAAACAAAATGGTACGTCTGGCCAAAAATGTTCCAATCGACAAGCTGTGGCATATTACATTGCTTTTTTTAAGTACCATTCCTGTTCTTGCATTGCTTTTTTTAAGTACCATTCCTGTTCTTGCACTCACTGTCTCTATTACTGTCAATTTAACCATTAGCAGTTGGATACTCAAGCTTCTTCTACTTTTAGAAACTTGAAATTGCATTTGAATTACAGAATATAAGTTTGAAATCGACATGTCATCACTCTTGATATCTTCTCCAATCTCCTTAACATTCCAGTTAATGGTGATAACTAGGTGGTTTGCTAAACGATTCCTACATCCAGATATAGTTGCAGACTACGACTATATTTTCCTCTGGGATGAAGACATTGGAGTAGAAAATTTCAATCCTGAGCGGTATGTAAAAGATCTTACTTTGAAAAATCTTAACGATTAACAGCAATGGAGATAAATATCAGAAAAATAGAAACACATCAAATACAAGAAGTGGTTATTAACTACTTAGCAGAAGCACAACATATCAGCTTCTGGGACTAAAGTTGATAAAAATTCAGAATTTGATTCTTTGCATTTCAACCACATCCCATATCAATTTGTTACTGTTGCCCATGATTTTCAGGGGGGAGGGGTGCCGGGGGAAGATCTGACTGAAGTTGATTTCACTTTTAAAAAATGAAGAAAAAGGCATTAACAATGTATATCACATTTTACTGTGCAGCGCTTTGATTTTTCTTCTCATTGTATTCACCATATTATGGAAGTAGCACTTCTTACTGGTGTGATCAAATTTTTCAAAACTGAAATAACAGTACAAGGTTCCTCTTACGGTGTTATCTGTGTTTTTTATATGATAACATTCAAAAAGACTTCTGAAAGTTTATTTTCTAAAATGGATTGCACTTTGCCAGTTACTTCTCCTCCAGAATTGCTTTACTTATATTTCCAACTATGTTGTACCTTATGCTACATAATTTGTTAATAATAAGTTGGTTAGAGAAGATTTTTCATTGATGATATACATTGCTCATTGGCTGCAAGAGTTTCCAAGAAACTTCTGTGATCTTTAATATCATTATCGGATGTGCAACAATTACCATTTAGCAACAGTGTGTATTAACAACTATCTTAATCCATGTAGATATCTATCAATTGTGAAGGATGAAGGGCTTGAGATATCACAACCAGCACTTGATATGAGCAAATCTGAGGTGCATCATCAAATTACTGCACGTGGGAGAAGATCAAATGTTCACAGGTCTCTTTTACTCCTGTCTACATATATAATCTTTTTTCATACTTTCATATATCATACATGCATAGAGGTAATACTAGGTACATGTTATCTACTTAAAATAATTACGGGTAAACTTTGCGTACAATGGTGGTGAGTTATGACGTTTGGCTGTAACTAAGATGTTATTGTGTTGGCAACTTTGTATGCATCTGTTAACTCCAACACGAACCTAACTCGAGCAGACAAGGGTAAAATTTTGGTATATTCATCAATGTAACTTCCACTACCTTTTCTTTTTCTGCTCCTTAAAGTGTTTTCTGAGCAATTCATATATGGATTACAGATTGATCTGTTCCTTTTCTTCTGATTTCTGATCCTTATTTAATTTTATGGGACACGTTGTGACCATATGTACTTGGCTTGGAAACTGTTACTGTAAACAGAATATTATTATTCTCCTCCAACTGCAAATTCGTGGATATCTGAGCTGTACTGTGGACTACTTTACTTTGTTAATCTATTCTTAACATCTATAATTCTGATATGTGACAGGAGGATATACAGGCCTGGTGACAAGGGAATTGGATGTGATGATAATAGTACTGCTCCTCCTTGTGCAGGGTACATTTTTACTTGATTTTATACCATTGCAACCACAAAAGAAGTTTTATGCAGTTGAATACTCTAAGCAGTTCACTTCATTGAAAATGATGTACCTGTTGTGCTAAAGTTCTGTCGATAAACCTATTTAGCAACTTGTGCTTCATCTTGGAATTACTTTGAGGAATTAAAAAATGTATATCTGTTCTGCAGGTGGATAGAGGTAATGGCTCCAGTTTTTTCAAGAGCTGCCTGGCGCTGTGTATGGTATTTGATCCAGGTTCGTGATACACATTTGAATTAGTTACAATAGTTCTTTTAATGAGCGCATCAGGATCATTGATATAAAATTTCTTGATCGATGAAAGAAAAATGATATATGAGGAAAGTTATAGACATATTCCTCAAAAAAAAAATATCTGTAAGCAAAATTTGATCATTCACATTGTGCAACTATGAGAGGGAGATGCCTTTTATTTACCTGATTACTCTGTAAAACATGGCTTGATGAATTGATGATTGTGTAAGGTCTGATTAAATACAGATATATGTTGCAGCAAGGTTAAATAGTTGTATTACTATTTCATGTTTTTACCTTTGCAAAAACACTTAGGTCAATAGGTAAAGTGGGCAATTAGTGAATCCTAGTTATTAGGCGGCAGAGGAGTTGAAAGTTGAAGCAGGACCAATATTTCCATTCTTCTCTTTTGACATAGAAAATCTTATATATTATGAGCATAGAATACCATGCAGATATGCACTCATCTGTGATGGTTTTTCTCTGATCTTTCTCACAGAATGATTTGATCCATGCCTGGGGCTTAGATATGCAGCTTGGTTACTGTGCACAGGCAATTACCTATAGTTGGCTATTAATTTTTCTTTTGCTTCTTTCTCTTTCTCTCTATATCTCTCTGATATCATTTTTGGAACTTGTTTAAAGGGTGACAGAACTCAAAATATTGGTGTTGTGGATGCTGAATACATAGTCCATTATGGCCTTCCCACTCTTGGAGAGCCTGAGAAAAAGGTCAGAGATATACCATTCTTGTTACTAAAATAAATTAGTGCTGGAATTGACTGCGTTTCAACATTCTCATATCTGCTACAATTTCCCACACTCTAACACCAACAAAACAACTAGTTTGGGGTCCAAAGGAAATGAATGAATGAACATGGAAAGAAAATATGTCTATACATGAGGTAAGACTCTAAGTCCCGTTTAGTGAGAGATTTTAAAAATAATTTTCTAAATTCGTTGTCCTTTTTTTTCTGTAGATCTATGTAAAGAATCTTATATAAATTTAGTTTTTGGCGACACTAAACTAATTAACGTGCAAGCTCTCTGAGGTCCATGTCTTGGTTTCTTCACGGTCTAATGACAAGTTTTACCCTTGTGGTTTGACATCATTAGCAAATAGAGGCAATTGCACATTTGGAGATTAAACTCTCTCTCTCTCTCTCTCTCTCTCTCTCTCTCTCTCTCTCTCTCTCTGAAAATTACCTTTTGCATCAACACTAGAACTGCAACTAAGAGATGCAGAAGGATCTAATATATGCCTGTAATGTCCTTATCTGCCCTTTTGTTATGCTACTTATAATCCAGCTGAAGATTACTGTCAACTTCTTTTTTCCTTTCTAGAGAAGGATTTTCGGAAATAATATATGATATTTCTAGCATATATTTGCAACATAAGATACTGATTTTAAATAGGGAGATGATCATGTGCATTAATGACAAAGTGAAGGCACAAATGGAAGCCACCTGATATTACACAGCCAGAATGCAAGACAATTATTTTTGGGAAGTTAGTGATGCTGATTGCTTGTAGACACATCTAGAGAATTGATATTCTGAGAGAAGATACTATTTAGCATTTGCTATCAACTCTACTAGAATTTTGTTTTCTCGACATAATGTTGTTGGCTGAACTGTGTTAAAGAATATGCTGTTCATTTTCCCACTCTTCTGCATGCCATATTAGAGATTATGCATGTCATTTAATTTTTGCCCTCATGCTATTAATATATAATTATACTTTCTATTTTTCACGTATTAATTTACTATGCTGTCATGTAGACAAATACTTCTGATTTGAAGAACTTGACCAGGTTGGAAACACAGGTAACAATCTTTATCCCATACTGCTTTTAGTCATGCTATTCTGGATTAAGGGCATTTTTTGAAATAACTCATTGTGAAATGCAGGTAGTAAAGAGATCTAAGGCAGTCAACTACAGAATTGAAGTAAGTTCAAAAGAAGCTTTTTCATAATGTTACTATGAATAAAGACATGATTCTGGTTTTCTGGGTACAACTTGAGCTACTCCAGCTTTTAGTTTCTTATGAGGTGGAGAAAACGTGTGACATATCAACGCAAATCTTCTATGCTTTTTCTTTATTTTCTCCACCACATGTTTTCTCATCAAATGATTGTGATTCTTTTTTTTTTTTTTAATGATGCATACTGATCTCTGCAGTGATTCTAGAGTTTCTGCAATCTACATGTAGCCGTTTCTTTAGATTATTGATTCCTTTGATTTATATTCACATGTAATTTTATGACCAACTGCTGATAAGTGAAGGAGGTAGCAAGTTTACAAAAAAAATGAAATAATTCATTTGATATATAAAGTTGATTAAAAAAAGCATCAGTTAATGGAGCTTATTAGCAAATGTAGCAAAAATGGCATCACTATGATGTGGATTAATTAGGACAGGTATGGAAGAATTTTCCACTTTGACAGGTAGTGAATTGTGAACTGAATTTGATTGCTCAGTTGATAACAAGTTTCTGGTATCTCCTCCCCCAGATGGGAGCAGATAGTGTGTACAGAAAGACTTAATTCTGCTTTTGCATTATGAGCCAACTTTCCACTATTTGATGGTGGTGTTTTACCCTTTTAGATAAGAAGACAGTCTTATAATGAATACAAGATATTCAGAAGGCGATGGAACAAAGCTGTTGAGGAGGATAAATGCTGGACTGATCCATATACAGAACCAATAAAAGAGATCACTATCTGAATGGAGTTTTGTTTTCTTTTCTTTATAGGCGCAAGGCAGTCGTTATTCTTACCAAGGATTATAATGCAGGTCGATTCACATATTTATTTATTCACTTGGTTTTTGGCCAGTGAACAAACTTGTATATAAGATGCCATATGACTCTCCTATATTTGCCACTAGGTCACTGGAAGATAGAATATATCATTGGAAAATCTCAGAGACAGTTAGAGAAGCTGGGGAGAAAACATGCAGATTGTTACGCCTACACAAGAAAATAGAGGACCGGCTAGGGCAGAGTATTTTTGGTATAGTTGCAGTTAAAAGCTAATAATATAGTTTTGAACTCATATTTCTAGATTTTCTTTTCCTTTTTTTTTGTGGATAAATTGTTATTTATCATTTAACTGTACAGTTCTAACTTGGAAAGACAAATAATAATATCTTGAAACAGGCAATATGAAGTTGGCGACGTACTTGGATTTGAATGTGGTTTTCTGTTCACGTTATTGTATTGTAAATGTATGTATTCCAACTTATGTATACATGTTCTTAGCAAAGAAACTTGACCTCTTGTTGATTAGCAAGTTGATAATGAATCCAATTATTGCAATGACGAAAATTTATATAGTTAGAAATTCTTGAATTGTACAGTGGGTACAACCATGATTCAAAGTCACGATCACGGTCGCGGTGCGTACCGTTTCACATCGATCTCAACATATCGGTCGCGGTTTCAGCGAGACGCATATATTAGAATATTTTTATTTTAAAAATTATAAATAATTATTTAAAATATAAAAAATATGTTAAACAAAAAAAAACTAATAACAAAATCTCTAAAATGTAATGGCTGTGTTTGGATAGCCTTTTTTGGAGATTTTTGGGAAAAATTTTTCCAAATTGTGTTTGGCATGAAAAAATTTTTTGGTCAAAAAGTACAAAAAATTTTTGGTCAAACTTTTTTCACCAAATATTCCCACCAAATTTTCATTTGAAATTTTAAATGAACTTTAGAGTTTTTTTTGTAATTATTCACAAAAACAAACATGTTTGTGTTCAAAATTTGTTTAGAAAAACTGAAAAAATCGCTAGTAACAAAATAAGATCCATTTTTTGTAGGTTTTGAAATCAGATGACGAAATAGACGACGCAGTGGACGTCCGCTTCGTCGTTCGCTTCTTTAACCGGACGACAAAGCGGACGTCTGCTTCTTTAAGCGAACGTCCGCTAAGACACAAAAATATCTTAGCGGAAAAGCGGACGTCAAAGCGAACGTCAGCTTCTTTAAGCGGACGTCCGCTTTTTGAAACCACCATTATGTCACATCAAAAAAATTTCACATTTAAACACTTTTTTACTTTTTTCAAAAAGTCAACAAAAAATAATCTAAATAATTTTTCCAAATAATCTTCAAAAAACACTCCAAATAATCATATCCAAACGGAGCCAATATTTTTACCTGTATAAAAAACTCATTAACTCAAACTAAACAAAAATATAAAATAGCAACAAAAAAATATATAAAATACCACCAAAATTATTAATCAAATGAAAAGCAAACATGCAAAATAACACCAAAAGAAAATATTAATCAAACTAAGACTAAGCATACATATAAAACCAAAAAAATATAAGTCAAATTAAAAAAAATAAACAACATTAACATCAAAAGAAAATTGAGTCAAATTACAAACAAATTAACAGTAAATCTCATTAATCAAATTAGAAACAAAAATAACTGTAAAACCCATTAATCAAACTAACAGCTAAACAAATAAATAAAACCCCAATTCCAAGTCTTTTTTTTTTCTAACTACACAAAATCATAAAATCATAAAAAAAAAAACCAACCCCAATTCATTTATTCTTTCAACCACCGAGATGCTTAAAACTCCTCCTGGCCCACCCCCCCGGTATCCTTCTTTATCCTGCTCCCTCCTCACGATTTCTCCAAGAAAATCCAAATTTCTCAAGTCAAAAAAATCCCAAATCAAAATCCCCTCATATAAAACCTAAAATCCATCACAAATCTTCCCTAAATCCAACTGCATCCAAGCACAAATCCAATTTATTATATATTAGTTAAGTAAAATGAGGGAGAAAACAAAATTTCACTCGAGTATAGAGGAGAAGATTGGCGGTGGCAATGGTGTAGCGTCGTGGGTCGGTAATGGAACTGTCGGTATCCACAATTGGGAATTTTTGCTTGGCGAGGCTGCTATTGTGGTTGTGGTTAGGCTTAGTGGCTGAAGCTAGCTGTTTGGAGGTTGAGAAGGAGAGTGGTGGTGTTGCTATGGGTACTTTGGTGGTTGTGATAGCCTTGTATGTGTGCAACGATGGGTTATTTTAGTGGTGGTTATTGATAGTAAGCTTGCTGGCTATGGGGTTTGGCTGGCCGTTTGTTGTTTCTTTAGATGATGGCTGTGTTTTTGGGTCTGAAGTCCGAGTTGACTCAGATGAGTCGGTGGTGAATCGGCCATGTCTATTCGACTCGGAGACAACTCGGTCCGAGTTGACCGAGTCCGGGTGAGATCTTGGCGAGCCTTCCCGTCTCCGAATAAAATCGAAACGGTCTTGAATCGGGAACCTTCGTTCCGGTGATGACTCGGCCGAGTCGGAGACGACTCGGCCGAGTCTTTGAACCATGGGTACAACTTCTAGAAACTTTTGTTTTCAATAAGTTGGCATTAAAAATGATGTTCTGTATCTTAAACCTTCATCCCTTGCAGCAAGTATACAAACTTAGAGTCCTGGGGATTTAATTCGGCACAGTTTTTCAAATTGTTTCTGCCTTTGTCCCTTTTATTTTCTGGTTAAAAAGAAAAGTGACAGGGAACTAGTGTACCTACATGGCTATGAAATGGAAATTAAAAAGATCAACATTAGTATCAAGGGTCTGGGCGGTTTTATTATGCAATTGTTTCTGCAGTTATCAAAGTTTGATTTGAACCACAAATTATTTTGTACAATTGTGAAAGTCTTGACCCACCACATTATAGTTGTTCAACAAAAAAACTTGTGATTTTTTCTCTACTTAAGTATACTCATTATCTACTGTCACGTTTGAAAATGAATTGAAATTGGCTTCTTGATCCAAGTTTGCTTAATGGGTCACCTACAACACAAACAAGGATCAGAAACATTTGGGGGATAGTTCTACAGTTGACTTCCAATGCTTAAGTCAGTAAAATAATCGTGAATATGAGCACATTTAGATCTGAGAGGTCTTAAGAATGGGTGATCAAGTGTTTTTTTTTTTTTCTTTGTATGTGGTTTATAAGTAGCTCATGTATGACGTATATTATTTAGGTAGAAAATGGGGGATATTTGTTGACTTCCGATGCTTAAGTCAGTAAAACAATCATGAATATGGGCGCATTTAGATCCGAGAGGTCTTAAGAATGGATGATCAAGTGTTTTTTTTCTTTATGTGGTCTATAAGTGGCTCATGTATAGCGTATCTTATTTAGGTAGGAAATGGTAGATATTTGTTGACGTCTAATGCTTAAGTCAGTAAAACAATCGTGAATATGGACGCATTTAGATCCAAGAGGTCTTAAGAATGAGTGATCAAATTTTTTTTTTCTTTATATGTGGTCTATAAGTGGCTCATGTATGACATATTTTTTTTAGGTAAGAAATAGGAGATATTTTTTTTTTTTTGGTCAAGATTTAACATACTAGCCTACTCCTAACCTATTTAAGGGATGGTCCAACTGGACCTGAGGGGCCAATGGGGACTAAACCACCATTGGACCAAAGGAGCACTATGGTGCTCCTTTGGATTTAATACCATCCAACTGCTGCAGGTGGGGTTAGAACCCCAGACCTGCAGCAGGGGGAGCTAATCCAAGAGCTCCCCTGACCACTGAGCCTTCGGCTCAGTGGCTAAGAAATAGGAGATATTTATTCTCCAAAAAGGCTAAGCTTCTGGGGGTTGAGCCCCTCATGATTATATTTAGAGAATTGACATTGATAGCTTTGTAAAGTGGTTATGTCAGTCGTAAGCATTTATGCATGCTCAGGTGACAGAAGCGATGGTTTTCATGCTTAGAATCTTGTCATGTTAGGTGATTTTCTGTTCAAGTTACGCGGAGGCCTTGTTTTTGGCAATTCTTTGAGCTCGATGGCATCTTGCCTGGCTCTAATTACCTAGGGTCTTCTGGACATAGGGGGAAAAGTATACAATACACCACGTGCATTGTCACGTGGTGTACTAGAACCAATAATTTATCGCCATGTGGCAACGGTGGGCCATACCTTGTATTATTTGGCGATATGTGATTGGTTCTAGTGCACCACGTGGCACGCCACGTGGCGCGCGTGGTGCACGCAATACTCACTCGACATAGGGCGACCTTGGTTAACTCTTGTCACCTTTAATTACTACACTTTAGCTGAGACCGAAGGCAGGAAAGTTGGAGATTCTGAAGGAAGGAAGTCTTGATTTGAGTCCAATGGACTTAAACCATGCAGATATTTATTTTTATACCTTCCACCTGAACACTGGATGATCTGCTACAGATGACCTCACGAAGGACGTATAGCGGGACTATTTGGATCCTTATATTGATCCGAACAATGACCAACACAAAAATGAATCCAGAAAAAACGTTAGGATTTGGGCCGTCAAATCAGCCTTCACATCTACCATTTCGTCTCTGTTTTCATTTGGAAGTAAATGACAAGAAATTTCATTTGTCATTAGAAAAACAGGACGAGAGGGTTAAAAAGTTATACTGACTTTTGGAAAAAGCCAGTCTAATTGCCGCTTTCTTTAGATTTCAAACTTTTCCTTTTTCATTTGAATCCAGTTGTCAATGTTCAGAATTACATCCTTGCCATAACAACAAGGAGATAAGAGTGAAGAAGCTGGTAAAATATTGGAGTCCCAAGAGTGGAAGTACAAATATATGTAATACACTAATAGTCTAATAATTGCACCATTGATCAGTTGGTCTAGCCCGTAATGGCAAAGCTATCATTTCTGCCTCTGCTTTTACAGCCGGAGGCAGTACTAGTTTACCATCAATGGAGAAGGATTTCAATTAGTTCTCAAAAGTTTCCATATTGACTGAAAAGAATGAAGAAATGAAGGATTAAAAAAAAAAAAGTGACTACAAAGACGTGTTTGTATGTGTGTGTTGTGTTTATATACACTTTTTGTTGTAATTTGATGTAGAGTTGTAGTCTGCCTAACTTTTTGAATTCAATTTCAACATCATTTAGTCAAAGCTTGAACTTAACTTTGAAGCTTAAATCATCAATTTTAGCTTTTAAGCTCAGCTTACTAGAAAAACGAACACGAACTCAAGGCATGACTTTTGATTCTTTACAAGCCAAACTTTCGCTTGACCACAAAGTTGTTGATCTTTAGCTCTTTACTACTTATTATATGCAAAAATATTAGCCTTCAAACTTTCCAAAACAAGCTCAGCTTGATTATCTTTAAAATAAGCGCGGGCTAAGTAACAGTTTAAGCAAAACAACCCTCCCAAATTTTGAATAGAACGAGATCAAACCGAGTATATTGTTCCCGCCATTTGTTTTGAAGGTTTATACAGTGAAAGAAAGGACATGAAAGAATTGGAAGTACAAAGTTTGCATTTACTTGCTTCTTTTTTGCCTACTTTTTATATCAGGCTATTGAAAGTAGTCAATCATCAAACTGAGGACTAAGTACCCAAGAAGCACATGGGTTGTTGGACATTATACATACCATCGCAGCATGAGGTAATTTGAGATTATCCTTTCACTCTTCTCCACACATTAAGTTCAGATTTGGTTGTTTAGATTGCTGTGTCTAATGCGGTTACCCCATCCCTGATATCTTTCACCTGTAGCATACATTCCACAAAATAACATTGCATTTCAATGGGCAGAAATAAGCATGAGGGAAAATACAGACGCTCATATTCCTAACCTCACTATCTCTGAACAGTGGAGCACTTTTAACCCAAACAATGAAGGAAAAGAAAAACACAGACCAAGAATTGATAAATCAAATACACCATAGTTGTCAAATGTCATTCACTCGTGGCATTAACAGTAACGAAACTGCAACTTGGGCTAAGTGAATAATTAGCTACATAGTTGGCAAGTGAACATAGCATAGCTTAACAGCACTGTAACTTTCTGTGTGAAAAGATACAACTCTGCTTTTCTTTGGGGACCAGGGCTGTAGAACTGACATATATCTCTCGTTGGCATGACAATGGAAACTAGTGACTTTTAATTTGGAATTTTTTTGGAATGCTCATGGACCCAACAATAAAGATTTGACTACCAAGATTAAGTGAACCATCATTGAGTCCACCGGTGAGATTTGTAAACTTGATCTATGATATAATATTTCTTTAATTTGTTACTAAACTCTACTTGTTTTAGACAATGACTTGATGATAGAGAAATACTAATTTGATATAGAAGTAATATTACATGAAAACGTTGTAAGTATCCTATAATACCCCATACTACATGTCATGTTTGAGGTATTTTGATATATATTGTAATAGATTATCTCGTTTAGCTAAAATACTTATTATATAATTTTTTTTAAAATACTTAAAATATTTCTAGATTTGTTTTATTCATTAACTCATTATGAGATATTTTTCACTTGGTCTCATATAATTTTTTAGTTTTGAAATAGGGCATTGGTTATAATATTAATAAAACAAAATAAGATATTTTCCTTATTTTAAGATATATCAATTTTTTTTTCAACTGCCCGCAGCGAGATGAGAATTGGGTTTGGTTACATTTGCATGGCAAACACATTCCAATCTGCTCCCCATCAAGTATCAAACTTAGCTATGAATTAGTTATGAATTTATATATCTCTTAACTCTCCTATATCCATTAGGAGTTACTATACAATTCTTTATGCTGTCCAATGATATCTAATATACACAGTTGAATGCAAAAAGATTGGACAGAAGATTTGAAATAATGACACACTTTCTTAATTATCATTAGATAACAATTATACACGTTTTACATTTTCTTACCACAAATTGAACATAATGCCATAATAATCTGCCTTTACTGGTGAAGATAAGGAGAATGCAGAAAAAATCAATTTAGATGTTTGAAAATCATAACCAACAAAAAGACAAAAAAAAAAAAAAAACAAATACTTAGGCGGTGTTTGGTTTAGAGGAATCATAGGGAGAATGAATATCAGTAATAATGATTCATTATTGATATTTGAAAAACAACTATAATTATCCTTCAATTAGAATGAAAATAATTAACTAGGATCTCTATGGTTTCTCCTAAAACACTATTCTATCAGACTTATCAACCATTTTGAAGGAAATGATACACATTTTATTACTAAAGTAAACATTTTGGGAAAATTGTCAACAATCATACTGATAGTAGGATTTATTATATCTATAATAATAGTAATTGAAAAATCTAAACCGAACGGCTCCTTAGTAGCCCAAACTTTCAAAAAACAACATTCATACTTTAATGAATCACAAAATATCCTAAGATAAACATACATTGATAAGGAAAAATAAAATATTCTAAAGTTAACAAGGTTTTCATTATTAATGTTTATACTAAAATTTAGCTCACCTTAAGCAGAAAAAGTCCACTCCCATACCCACTGTATCAATCAAACTACCTAGACCCAACAGCGCTAGAAATCACAGGGATTCTCCCAGCCAAGTTTTTGCTACTTGGAAAACATTAGATGTCCCACCACGAAATATAGTGACTATCCAGCAAAAGACAAATATACTGTAAAAAAGCTTAGCTGGATATAGTTGTGATCCAAAATAATTATAAACAATTAACAACTAGAACAGATATTCTCACCCTTTTACACTCCCAAGACTATCAACTATCAAAAACCAAAAACAAAACATGTTTGAAAAAGTTGTGATTTTGCACTTCTTAGAGGTGGCATCCAAAGCAATTACAGGTCTTGGGAAGGAAAGAACAGAATCCAAAGGGCTTGTTTGGGATGTTGCAGCTGATGGCATAGCAACAAGGTGTTGGCACACAGTAGCCTCCTCTAGCCCCACAGCAAGTGCACAATGCACAAATCTGAAAGCCCCGAAGCTTCCTCCTGCTCTCATTTACCATGATCCTCATTTCCTTTCCTGGTTCAATCAATGGCACCATGTCCTCAGTTGTCTCCAACTCTCTCTCCCCAGCTGCAGTTCCATTTTTTACTGCCTCCAGCAACCTATGTGCCTGCACAAATTGAAAATCAAGAAGAGATGGGAAAAAAGACTAATCAGCCCCATATGAACCCCTAACAAGAAAGTCATATCTGTATGCATTTCTTCTACTTTAGCTCTAAATATCCCGTGGAAGAAAAATTGCTTGCAACTTGCAATAAAGATTAAAAGAAAAATAAAGCAAAACCCAAGATGTTAACAACCAATTTGCACAAGAAAATTGATGGTATTTATTAAAATATGGAGAGGGCAGTTGGATAAGAAGAGCAAGTAAAGCTCGGGATAAGAAGAGCAAGTAAAGCAAACTAACTCACATGTGAATGTCTGGGGAAATTGAGGAGTAGCACAACGAACATAGAAAATAGAACCCCTTTAACACTAGAAGGCATCTTTGTTTTTTCTTGTACCAAGAAACGTGTTTAATCTTTTCTTGCACAGATGTATGTTCTACTACAAACAGTTTTGAAAAGAGTGTCCAAAAGGGTAGTGGTGAGCAGTATGTGCTGGTCTGTTGTATGCTATAAGCTACTACTAATATGAGATGGATTGAATATGGGGGTTTTATGATGATGGAGTTCTTTGTTGTTGCTTGAGGTCTTGATTAATTTGGTATTGTTATCTCATAAATAAAGTGGTTTGAGTGGATAGGGGGTGTGGAGTTTAACGGCTCTGAATTGTCAAGAAGGTATTAAATCTTGAAAGAAAGGGGAGACTGCATTCTTACATATCTTTGGAGAAAATCAAATGAGGCGAGAGAAAGGAAAAGAATGAAAAAAATGGGATTGAGGTACCGGAAACTACACTTTGCTGAACTGCAAGGGCAACTGAGGAGGTCCTTCACTCTTATGTGAAGAGGTGTGTGTGGGAACCTCATTATTACAAGCCAATTATGGGGCACACACTGCTGTGGTAAGACTTTTTTTAAGCCCTACATGCCACATGGTTACATGAATTATGTACAGATGAAGAAGTTTATAGTAGTTCTTTTTGGCTTTTCATGGTATATTGGAATTGTTTGCCTTTTCTTTTCTTTTTCCTTTTTGGTTTCCTCCTTGACTAAAGAAATTTTAGTTATTTTCCTCCTTTCTGTTTTAAAATTTTCTCTTTCTTGTGGGTGTTTTATGTTTGTGACTTTCATTTATTTATTTAGTTTTGGTAACGACAAAGCATGTTCATCTTGATCTAGAAGTGGTTTGGTTGGGGAAATAGGGATCAGTCCTTATTGGTCCCGCCCATAATTGCAACCTATTTTTTTTTGTCTTGTCTTGTGATAACACAAAATTGTACTTATTTGTAGATACCTTTCTTAGTGGAATTCATTGCATCTTTGTCTAGACAGACAGCACCAAGCATTACGTATCATGTTATTGAGAGTTGAACCTATTTCTTCACATCTTTATCTACCTTTTGCCACTTTCTAGTAGCATAAATTATATGAGATATGACTGGTCAATTTTTTACGTATTAATGCTGAAATTTTTTTACCAAAAAAAAAAAAAAGGAAACACTGAAAATTTGAATAAATTAAGATGATTTCACAATTTCTTGATTGGAGCTATAAAGTTATTATTTTGTCAAGATATTTTACAAATTGTCCCTCAAATTTTGAAGATATGTTATTTCAATATTTTAGTGTTGTTTCAAGAAACAACATTTTATGATTTACCTCTTTGACAAAAACTAGAATAGGATAATCACACTAGCGATTGTACAAGTAGAAATATACTACCTTTGATCAAAATTATTAGGCATCGATTGTATTGATACTTATAAATGCAAATACATAAGTAGATTAATATTTGGATAAGGTTACAGAGAAACTTTGAATTTTCCCATTGGGGATGCATATGAATAAAATGTTTTATATTACAAAATACTATAAGCCCAAAGTTATAAATTTCTAAAAAATTTAGACAAAAAAAATAACTAAGGGTTTAAATGAATTGTTTAAAAACATTAAGACCCATTACGGCATTTTAAAATATAAAATATTTATACTACAATTGTTGACCGAGGAAACTGACGATGGCGAACCAGAGAGTGGGTAGGGGCGGTGGAAGACGACGGGATTACGACGATGACTCGCCGTCGCTGCTGACTCGGGCCGTTAACTCAGTTTTCACTTTCGTCCGGTTAGCCGAGTTCGAAATTTTCTTCGTCCTCTTCTTCCTCATCGCTTATATTATCTTCAAAGATCTCGTATGCACCCCTCTTCACCTTTTCCCTTTTTTTTTTTTTTCCATTTTCTGTCTATAAAAATTAGATTTATTTCAATGGAACAGGAAATCATATTTGGGTGAATTAGCTAATTGGGTTGTGCATTTTAAGGACTTAAAAAATCTAGAAATTGCTAATAAATCGGTAAAAAGGATGAATTTTTATAATTGCGTTATGGTGTCTATTTTTTGTGAGGTTGGATCATATGAATGCATATGGCTTATACGCAACAATGTTTCTTGATGTTTTTTTCAAATTGTTCTCCACTTGATTAAAACAATTGCATGTGTTTTTGGGGTTAGTTCTTGTTAATCTATTGTAAATTTGGTACAGTAGTACTAATTTTGCAAGTTGTATGATCTCATTGTGGATAGGTTTCAAATGGTGTTTATAAAAATATTTTTGTAAGGGGAGGGTTGGAAGGATTTTTTTTTTTTTTTCTCTTTTTGGGGGAGGGGGCGGAGGTGGGGATGGGGAGGAAGATTAGAAGTGGTTAGAATTGAGCCCTTGTTGTAAAACGAGGAGTAAACACCCTTAAATATTATGCTTTTATCCAGTTCTCAGGCTTTTATACAGCAAGACTCTTTGCCGACCTTGGAAGAAGATCATATCCACACATACCTCCCTGACACAAGGACAAATCCATAAAAAAGAAAGATATAAATAAACAGAATGCAGAATGAAATTTAGGGTTGCTCTTGAATAATATATATGTAATTTTTTTAGTCTGAAGATAAGTATTTTGCTTGTATGGCTAGATGACTTAACTGTTTATTTGGATTTTTGTAACTAGTGTGAGGTTCAATAACTATAAAGGCAACATGATTGCATTTGACAAGGTCTAGGAAGTATGGTCTTTGTTTATGTAGTCTTATGTTCATATGCTTAGTGTTCTTATGTTTAAATGGACTGTGACCTTCTAGCTCAGCATGAAGCAACCAGGATTCATTTTTTTCCACATGTAGTTACTCATATGATTCAAATATATATATGATGAGGAAGGAGATTTGCATGTTTTACTTCTGGAAAGCATAAGAATCAATCAGAAGTGAAGAAGTGAAAATAATTAACCTAGGAAAGGGGATTTCATTGCTTTTTTGATTTTGACAGTGTGCTCGCAGATGGCTATATTGCAGATTTCTTTTTTTTTTTTTTTTTTTTTATAGAGAAAGTAGAACAAAATAAGTGTTGTTCATGGCAGTAGGTGCCCCATGTTGTATGTACCTAGATTTTAAAGGTTGCTTGTCTTGAATTCGGTAGGGGACTAGAACTTGTGATGTATCGGAAAAGGCCAAGCCATTAAGCATATGGCAACGGAATGATAGGCTTTTGTATCAAGCTATGCAGAAAATAAGTAACCTTGGATGAGTATGGATGAATTTTCATCTTCATAGTTGAAGTCCCATCTAATGTACGGCTTCATTCTACATTGGATTTTCCTTATTTAGTCGGAAAAACTTTAGTCATCTTATGCGTGATTAATCATTTGCTTTGATCAGAATCATGATTGTGAGATAATAGTGGATTTCTTTATAGTTAAGTAGGAGGTTGAAGTTTTTAAGTGCGATAGTTAAGGAAACAAGCCACAAGATGTTAATTTCCAATATTTTTACCTTGCTGTATTATTTGTTGCATCTTGTATGTGGTTTTATTTTGCACTTTTCCTACGATGATCAATTATGATCAACTAAATTAGGCTTTTTTTTTTTGTTTGGTGGTGTCTTGGGTGGGGGTCCCAAATGGTTCGTTACTCGTTGAATTTTCTATATGAATGAACTGAAATGATCAGAATCAGAAGACGTGTTCAGTATCAGACATGGCCTGAACTTAGAAAACGAGATGTTAGACTCAGGAGGCAGCCTGTCTCCAAAATTTGTGGTTGTGCGATCTCCCTGTTTAACAATGACATTGATATACCTTGTCATGTGGTTGTAAACAACCAAGAGCTAATTGATACCCCTCCTTTATTGGCTGTTGTTCACAATGTGGCATCTAAGATAGCTTCTTAACATAATGATAGGTTTTGGGAAATGTGGATATGGCAGAAGAAAAGTAGTTTTGCTAGTCCTTCTGAAAGCGAATGGTTGGTTGGGACTATTTCTTTGCTTTCCTCTTTTAACAATTTCATTAACAGATACAGTTTTTATATTGAAACCTCAATTTGATTAACTCTAGATGCTTTGTAAGCATAGTCATGTTTCATGATGAACAAAGCTTTTCCAATGGGTTTTTTTTCCCTTCCCAAAAAAATAATTTCCTTCATGTGATTTGTGGTTGTGAAAGAGATCGTGTTCTTGTCATCTTATCTTCACTGTTATCATGTACTGTTGCATTCTTTTTTGTTTGCACAGTGAGAGAGGTCCTGCCTGGAACAGTAACCTATTTAGTTCCACATGGAAGTTTAGCCAATGAGCATTTTGCTTCAGATATATCTTATAATTTATTCACTTAAATGTATCTTAAACATGATATGGGAACTCAAATTGATTTTTGATTGCTTTTCCTCAAGTTTAATGACTACACAGATGTGAAAATATGTGTTTTTTTTTTTCCCTGGCAGACCTCAAGACCTGAATATAACCAAATCCTAGTGAAGAAGCCTGGTGGTCCAGATTGGTGGCCTTACTAGTACGCAACTCAGTGTAGAGTTTTTTCTGTCCTTGTTAGGCAGAATGTGTGCATATAGTGCCCACCTCTTGTATAATTGCTTGGTGTCAAACTCTGTATTTCCAGGTCTGATGATAAGGACCTTCTTTGAATTGTAAACCTCATCTACATGTGGAAGTTAACGAGAATATCATTTATTATCTGTGAAATCTCGAGTGTTTAGATATATACTAGGCTGGCAAAACTTCTGAGAGCAGTATCTGTTCCGCAGGATGTAACATATCTTGCTTCGCACTGAAAATGTGATCCTCTTCACATTCATGTTGCCTTTAAGATGAAATAGTCTCAACAATTAGTTGGATTTGAGAAAACACTGTATGATATAAATTGCTTTCAGGATTTTAACTTGGTCTCACAGTGTGTATTCCTCGACTCTTGCAGTTAAATTTTTTACTAGTAACCTTTTAGCTAATTATGGGCTTGTTATCGTTGTTTTCCTCTTTTTCCTTTTTGTATTGTTGAATAAATTTGTTAATCAACATATTGGGTTAATTTCCAATTCTTACGATCTGGTTTAGTCGTTTTACTCATGACCAGCTTATGGTTTTAAATGCTTCCTCTCCTCTACCATTCCTGCTATATTTTTGTCAAAGATAAATGTCAAAAATGTTGATTTGTATCATACGAGTCACTTGAATAAGGAGTGAGTATTACGTGCACCATACGCGTCACGTGGCGTGTCACATGGTGCACTAGAACCAATCACACATCGCCAAATAATACAAGGTATGATTCACCATTGTCACATGGCGATAAATTATTGGATTCTAGTACACCATGTGACAATGCACGTAGGTGTATTGTATACTTTTCCCTTGAATGAGGGTTATCCAACAAAATACGGAATACTAGAAGTAAATTCACAAAGGCTGCATAAATGATTTCAGACAACGAAATTGATTTAGTTTTCACAAGGCTGGTGTTTACATTGGTTTGGAAAGGGTACTTTTGGCCTTAGCGATTCCCTTTAGAAGAACATTTGAGTATTAATTGAGAAGCTTGAGGTAAGTGTAGGACAAAAAGTAAACGTACTTTTTAAGTATGCATGAACCTGTGTCAAATTAAATAATTCCTTATGTTTCCTGTCAAAGGTCGCGCTAAAGTCAATGTTAATGCTCATCATAGCAAATCTGCAGAGGAAATGAAATTTTAACTGAATTGAATGCTTCAAGAATGAACCATCTGCAACAATCAAACATGGAATGTGCAAATCTGGAAGAAATTGTTCGTGCAACAGTAGTATCACCCAAAACAATGACAAAGCAAGCACTGTTGCATAATGGGAGCAGGAGCAGGAGCGGCTAATTAGCCAAAACCAACAGCAATGCAGATTTATTAGCAACTCATAAAGTTCTATTAAAAACCCGGGGAAGGAAAATAAAATAAAATAAAATAATAAAAAACTGTGGACCAAGAGCTCGTGCAATTTTCCTCGTTAAGGGCTTTCAAAACATAATTTTACTTAACTACTAATATAACGCATCAATGAAAGGTTAATCATGAGCATTAATATATAACTCGTATAACCAACGACACACCACCAATCATAGCATTTATAGGAAGAATAGGTGTCATTCTTCAATAACAATAGCTTCAAGAATAAGAATGATAAACGTCAGAACACTGGAATAGAGTACAATCCTACAATATAGGATGCTGTAAAAGCAGAATGATGCTTACATTAAAGAAAATTCCAGCTTACCAAGTTTCAATTTCATAGCTAAAAGAACCACGCAATTATGGCTCAAGCTTGCACTTTACCTTCATTATGGCCACCATATAACATCCGGGGAAAATGCATCGATCATTGAGGTTTGTCCAGTTCAGCTACAAGGATAACCAAACTATCACTGTTCACTAAAATTTGAAAAGTGAAACGGCAGCGTTTAACCCCAATCAAAAGGAGAACAGATAAAAGCTGACGTTGAAAACAACAAGCCTATTATCTTGTGTTGGTTTAAGACCTTCAAGAACCAGAAGAACCACCTAAAGACCGGAGGTAGAAAGTTGAGTATCAGAAAAAACATTAATGTGTTTTTCAAAACATTGAAAATCGGATCCTCTCCAGGAGGAAAAAATTCAAAGAACTTAAGAGAGAGAGAGAGAGAGAGAGATTGGGACATGATACTGCAGCTAATCCTCAAAATTTTACACAAAACCTTTTGATATTAAGTGGACTCAAACAATTAAACAACTTTATACAGCACTTGCTTTAGTATCAACTCTACTTACAAAGTTTACAGTATAAAAGAAAATGGATGCAGATGTAAAATTGATGAACTCACCAAAGTGGATGCTCATAAATGGATTATACCTAAAACTTCAAGAGTTCACATCCCCATAATCAGAGCCAGGATCCCACATTAATAAACAGAAACAAACATCCAGATCCAGTTTTAAAGCTCCATAAGTCAACAAATTTTCCACGAACTAGAGTTCCCAATTTTCCAGATATGCCTACATCAAAGTCAAAACAGAATTCATAAGTTAATGCAGTGTAAAGTTAAAACCTGAATAACCTGAAACTGGCTTAAGTAGAAGAATCTATTTAGGAGTCAATATATTGAATCAGTAGTCTTTCTAACAATAGATAAAGAAGATACTAAATTTACAAGACACCACAGCTCGAGGTAAAACGCAAATGAAAATGATTTAATGGATCATTTGTATGATGGATTTGGATTCTACGAAGGATTTAAAATGAATGGAATTGAATAACTAACATCTAATTTGAGTGAATTTGAAATCTACCAATTTGAGTGGATTTCAAATCCTAATCTTTCATAACTAGTCAAAACAAACAAGGAGATTTGGTGGAGGATTTGAAATCCAAATCCATCCCAATCCATCGATCCAAATGGATCCTAAGAAGATACATAACTTTTTGACAGTAATACCTAAATTATACAACAGAGACACTGCAACTCACATAAACAATCATTAGATCCATTAGGGAAAAAAAATCAACTTCATTTTCTTAACCTTAAATTTATAGGAAAGAAAAAAGCATTTCAAACCGTGGGGGTCTTCCAAGAATGCTATGAGCACATAAGATTTAACACATTCAGATGTTTCAGATTTAGAATGTCTAATAACTATAACTGCGATCACTAATCCGCTGAAAAGGAAGGATAAATTCCAGATTGAAACCACTGGGAAAAGTTTATTATCTTAATCTTTCTTAAACTTCCCATGCGAGAGTCAAAACCAATTCTTAAAATGCTGACTCAGTGTGTTAAGTTGGATGCTTTTTACTGTGATATCATAATTGGAACAGCATGAGTCCTGACTAAATAGCGACACATAAATATCTCTGTATAGAATCTCAATTAGAAAGACTCTTTTACTACGGGCATATCAAGGTTTCAAAAAGTGACAATGTTTCCTTACATGGTTATACAAAAAAGTTACAATTCAAACTTGTCAAATAAATAAAATTTTCACACTAATAATGATAAGAAATGAAATCCCATCTGGGTTCTGTGAGATATGTGTCACAGTTCAACATAGAATTTCCGTAAATAAAATCACAGAAGCACCTGCACATTGAGCTATATTACACTTATTCTTACTGTTTGCGAACAAAGCCTTAGATAAATCACCATTCTGTAGATATTTATTCTACCCCAAGAACTTGGTTTCCTACCACTTAGATGCCTAAACTTTGAGTTCGACGGGAAACAACCAGTAGATAGAGCCATCTATTGAAAACAAAGGAGTATCAACTTGAAGGTTCATACATTTTAAGGAAGATCAAGAAAAACAGGTTATCAACAAATACTTGTCCCAATTTCAAATTGGGTGTTGGATCACTTTGAAGCACAAAACGAATTTTGTTCTGAGGCACAGGATACCTGATTGGTTTTCAGTGCTTGTAATTTTTAATAGCATTAAAAGTACAATGACTAGCTGGAAACACAATTTTAGTAACTATGGAGTTAGCAGACAAACGTATGTGAATTTTCTAGCAAAAGGGTCAGAAGAGCACTTATTTTTCTTAAAGATATAAAGTGAGCTCGTAGCAGCATATTCTCCAACATACACAACCTAGTCATACTAGATTGATTGTAATCAAATGATTTTCCACAAAAATACCAACTATACAGTATAATTACCTTAAAATCACTATTCTAGAATACTAAATGAAGTCTATCCAAAACATACCAAAATCAGAGATGCCAAAGCTAACAGGAAATATTAATTGAACATGCACATCAGGAAACTCTTAACAGGAAACACGGAATCAAAAAAAGAATAAAATGCTTTAGTTTTACTGATTAATAACTTACTCTCTGATCAAGAAAAGTGGTCAGACACCAAACTGCAGTGGTTCGCTTATCTGCCAAAAAGATGAAGCATAGAACAGAATAGAAATCCAATTTGATTAAAGCACCTAATGGTACCACCACTCAAGACAGGAAGTGTGCTAATCATTACAGCATACCTAACCACTAAAAATTGTATCATAAAAATTAGAGGGGTGGAAACATATTAATGGCTGCATGGTGAGAGGCGGATAAAGATAAAAGCTCACTAGTCTACAATGACATTAAGAATAATGGTAGCACAGCAGTGGTGTAAACCTTCAGGGATTGTGATGTTGATTATAATAAAGAATAACTACAAGCAAGAAACGGGCAAATCAACCATAGCCATCAGAAATAGGTTGTATGGAAGGAAACTGCAAAGATTATAGACCGAAACCTTCTGGGAACTATGCTGAAGCCATTGCCAAAACACTGAAAACAGATAAATCTATGCAAAGGCTGGGTTTAATGAGATTCACATAAACCAGAAAAAGGGTTATTGTAAATGAAACATTCACAGTTGGTTTCACCAAAGTGATAGATATCTGCAGATTTATACAATGCAGCAAAGCAAAGTTCAAAGAAGTCAACCTTATCAACTGAAATGCTTTTCAGAATAACAGATTGACTTCCACTGAATCCTGTACATCTCCACCACTGGAGATGAATTTACAGAGAAGCACTCTTATCCTCTATAAGATGGAAATGGTTTTCACTTGATCATATTTGGAGGAACTAATTCATTCCTCTGGTTCAATGATAGTATCACCAGACAGCATCTTTTTAGCCTCTGACAAGGGCAGTCACCTGGTCATTGCGGAGCTTGCTTCGACAAGACCTTCTGATGCCAAAGTTAAGGCACCAGCTCCAGATGATGAACCCAATAAATGTCGTACAGCAGGAGCATCTGTTGAAGAAGATGAAATGTTGTATGTAAAGACACCCATCGGATGGTCAAACTTGCAACTAGGGCCAAACTTGCAGATTCCATATCGAGAGTAGAAAATGCACAAAGCTTCTCCCTGCAAGAAACAAAGAAGAATAAATAGATAAAAGTTATTATTCAGTGAATTGCTTCGATGCATAAAACAGATTCAGCAAAAGAACACAAAAAAATCTACAAGACCAGAACTTTTACCCATCCATATGACCTCTTTAACTACTGACACTTTTCCTTCTGCTAGTCCTCTATTTTAGGGTTTCTGCATCTCTTGTATGACAAATTTCTAGAATATACCACCAAAGACACATTTAGTTCCATTAAAGCTCAGGAAAACCACATTCAGAGGTCTATAGACACAAAGAATACTATATCTAAATTCAGCCCAAAAAGAAGAAAAGGAACTTTTAAGTGACTACATAACTAGAAATCATTCCGAGCTTTCTTTCATACATATCTTGTAAACACATTCCATCTCAATAGCCCTACTTCTTAAGCTTGATCAGTAACAATCTGGGGAATCATGGCAACGTGATTATAAAACATGTTTTGCCATAAAAATATTTCTTCAGGCTGGCCACTCCTGTAAAGAAAATATTTAAAAAAAGGACATAGCAAGATGGATATTCAAGCAAGAAAGCGAACATCATAACAAATTTCAAGACTCATAATATTGTACAGAGAGAAGCAAAAAAGTTCATCCACAGGGACAATGGTGAATATGCACATGTACTATGCTTATCCCAGAAAGGAAATGGGTAATGTAAATTTAATGGGCAGTAAGAGCAGCTAATAATTACTTGATTTCAGAAACAAATTCTAGCCGGCTACACTATTGACTTAGATAAGAAAGCACTGTTGTTTCCTTTGGCTCTCCCACTGATTGATGATCACATCTGTATACAAGCTGGGAACTATCTGGTTGATAAAAGAAATTATGTCTAAAGTACAAAAAAATAAAATTTCCTCAATGTTTTCCAAGTGATCTCTAAATTAAGAAAGGATTAAAATTTCATTGAACTCAGTTCAGTCAACTCTGGAGGCATAAAGTATTCTAATATCACGACTCATGAATCTTCTTTTAACTTCTCCAGAACTCCTCCTTATAACTTTTTATTAAAATATGATCACTGGTATTTCAATTACACACTTCAATTCAACCCCCATTACCAAAAAATTACCATAAGACATGATGTTGCATAAAACTCATCAAGATAAAGATTTACACAGCACTTCAAAAAACAACTTATAAACAAACATCATATTAAACTGTTTATATAAAGATGCATATTTGTTAACGAACAGTTAATAAAACTAAGTCCCTTAAGAACCAACAATATGAGGAGATTAAAAAGGAATATTAAAGGTAATCTACTGGCAATAAGATGTTTAAAAATGATTGAAAAGTTTACTCAAGTTATTGCTTATACACAGACATACAGTAGGTCAAGATGTAAAAATTCTTAAGCTTAACTCACAGGACGTAAGGGAAGTCCAATTGGACTTAGGACACAGTCTGGAGCAGGAAGGATTCTCTCTCTTGGGTGATGGAACTTGCACACAGCACCAAACTTACAGTCTCCAGTCTTCAGGTAAAATTGGCACTCAGGCTGCCCAGGCCTTTCAGGAAACACAGTCTCCCTCTGTAATGTATAATACCCAGGTAATGAAGAAGACTGATACGAAGAATATGTCCCTTCTAATCCCACATTTGCTGCTTCAGACTGGGGCATGGTCCCTATGAGATTGGTCATTGCTGGGTGTTTGCTGCGGGCTCTCAGAAGACGAACCTGAACCAAGCTGACCCTGGAAAAGAAACCATTTTCAAAGTTTTGGACCATGAAGCTTTAGAACTAAGTTCAGATGTGAAATGCGACTCTGTCACTAAATTGAAAATCTACTGAAATAATATGGACACAAACATAAAACAAAAGGAACAACAAATATATCCATCAAAAGACAATACTAGGCTACAAGTTTCTGCAGCTAAAATGACACATAGTTATCCAAACATATTTCCTAATTACAGCCAATGTGGAATTCAAGAAAACCACAGAAGTCCAGCAAATTCAACTAGAAGAGATGGACAGAAACACATTCCATGTCACCATGAACACCCACAGAAGGTAAAAGCCCATGCACTCTATCAGAATCTGCTTCGTAACTTGGATTATCCAAACATATATTCTATGAGACAACATGTTATTGTATCTGTAACTCTACTTCCTAGCCTAGACATTGCATTGAAATTGGTAGCTCATGGCTGACATACGTCTTTGTTATATCTCAAACATCAGTTATCTAATTTATAACTTCTAAAGAAATTTATTGCTAACAACAAAGATTAGTTTCAATGCGCAGACCCTCAAAGGCACTGACTTTTTACTTTAGAATTGAGGAAAAAATGACTAAAGGAAGGGGAAGTAGGGAAAATAAAGAGCAGCAGTTGTATAGATCTTAATTAATAGTGAGTTCCCTCAACAACTGATATTCAAAAAAATATATAAAAAATGTAGAAAAAAATGGTGCATTCTACATGAGGTAATATCTTGTGTTTTTTATGCTTGATTTTCTAGCACTAAATTTCTTTTTCTATTCTTTTACTTTATAACCCAATCTACATATAATGATTTTCTGAAGGTGGGGACCTTGGAGACCTCGAGTGACTTAGAAATCACCAAATCTACACGGAGACGATCAGCCAAATCAGGATAAGAGTACAACATGACAGATTGATATTCCCAGTAGCCACAGTGAACAGTTTGAACTGCACCGGATTTAGATAGTTTAAAATAGTGATACAGAAGCATATGCTAGAACAACCGGTCAGAGAAAGAGGGAGAAAAACATTTTCTAAATGCACACTTAAGCACGAAAAAATACATCGTGCATTATTCAACTAAAAATCACGGGAAAACTTACACTGTATGCATTCCATCCTGGAACTGAAACCACACCCTGAGGCAGAAGAACTGGAGCATAACTTGAAGGACCCTGCCAACGCGGACTAGGAATATAAGAAGCTCTTGACACGGAATATGGTGGTTGACGAGGATTAGTCGGCGAATGAACAGGAGGATATACAGGAGAGCCATGTACAGAGACCATCATGTTAGCTGGCTGAGGATGGTGAAACTTACAAGTGCTTCCAAACTTGCAATGTCCAGTTCTCAAATAATATGAGCATTCAATCTCACTCTGATGATCAAGATACAAGATCAAAAATAAATTCAGTCAAGATATGAAATTCCATCATATCTATCAACATAAACATTAATTTCCTTTTCTCCTCCATTCACTGCCACATTATGCTGTTCATGACAAAACCAGTTTATTTCTCCAAAATAATCAAACTAAAGAACTAATTTGCTTTTCTGTGTCAAATCATCTCTGAGTATATCATGCCAGAAATATCAGTCCATACAACATAATCAGCGCAATTATCAGAAGTAGCAAAAGTATGGAGTTTGAGCAACAGAATTACAACTGACAGTATAAAAGGTACTGTTCCCTAGAGGCCTCTGTTTAAAGAGGTGATATCCAGATTAGATCCAGATTAAAGCAAGTTTATACGAGGAAAAAGATTTGAAATGAGTGAATTGTGATTCAAACAGATTATAAGTGCATATATCTCTTCTTTTTCAACTCAAATAACTAATATCCTGCAGTAAACTAAGAATGTTAGAAGTCCAAACCGGGCGAAGTGGATAGCCTAAGATATTTAAGGCAACTCTTCCAGCAACCCCAGCCATTTCTTTAGGATGATGAAACTTGCATGTGGCTCCAAACTTGCAAGTTCCCGTCTTCAAGTAATACTGGAGAATAGATCAAAATTTATTCAGAAAGCAAAACAAAGAATGCAA